>CM038724.1:18646499-18674179 GCA_021613375.1 Megaleporinus macrocephalus
TGGATTTGGGAACAAATTTATTTCTTGGATAAAGTTGTTATATTCCTCTCCCTGAGCTAGTGTCCACACTAATGATATCCGATCTGATTATTTTTCGTTGACACGGGGAACTAGACAAGGATATCCTTTGTCTCCTTTATTGTTCTTTTCAGGGGATTTCTCGCTCAGGTATTGAAATAAAAGTATCTTTGTACGCTGATGACTTGCTATTGTACATGACTGATCCAGCGAGCTCCCTTCCTTCAATTATATCACTTTTAGAGAGATTTAGTTCGTTTTCAGGTTATAAAGTTAACGTACAGAAAAGCGAATGCTTTCCAGTAAATTCACTCGCATTGTCACTTAATCAGTCTGCTATTTCCTTTCAGTTTGCTTCAACTGGGTTCAAATATTTAGGGATTCATATATCTCGGACTTTACCATCTCTCTTTCACTCTAATTTTTCTTTTCTAATTAATAAATTTAAACAGGATTTACAGAGATGGAAATCCCTTCCTCTGTCATTGATTGCCAGGATAAATGCTATAAAAATGAATGTTATGCCCAAATTTTATTTTTTGTTTCAAACAATTCCTCTATTCCTTAAAAAAGGTTTTTTAAGAGTTTGGGTCAGCTTATTATCTCCTTTATATGGGATGGAAAGGTTCCTAGAGTGAGAAAATCACTATTACAAAGATTTAAATTTGATGGGGGGCTGGCCCTTCCTAACTTCTTGTTTTATTACTGGTCAGCACACATTCAAAAGGTCCTTTGTTGGCTTCATTCTCCAGACTTGCTGTGGTGTCGACTAGAAACTCGCTCTTGTTCTCCATTCTCTCCACTTGCGCTCCTCACGTCTTCCTGGCCACTCAATTTGACGAGTTCTACATGTAGTCCATGAGTTCGATCTACCCTTCGAATTTGGTCCCTCTTTATCAATGCCCATTTTAGGAAATCATCTATTTCCCCCTGCTTTGACTGATACGGCTTTCAATATATGGCATGAGAGAGGTATTAGATCTTTCCGAGATCTTTATAAGGATAACACTTTTGACAGTTTTGCTCATCTAGCTGCAGATTTTAAGTTGCCCCCATCTCATTTGTTTAGATATTTTCAACTCAGACACTGTATCTCTTGGGCTTGGGATCCCTTTCAAAAATCTACTATATCTAAGATTTATTCGTATATTATGGCTTTAGGTGAACATTCTCTTACTAAAATCAGAAACGCGTGGGAACATGAACTAGGTCCTACTTTCACGGAGCAATGGTGGGACAAAGCAATGAACAAAGTACGCTCAAGCTCATTTTGTGCAAGACTCCAGCTGATTCAGTTTAAAGTACTACACAGAGTTCATCTCTCCAAGTCTCAATTATCTAAATTTTATCCGAATGCTGTCAGTGATCAATGTGATAGGTGTGGTGCTACTCCATGTAACTTAAGTCACATGTTCTTTTTTTTGTCCCTCTTTACATAAATTTTGGTCAGAATACTTTAAGATTATGACAAAAGTTCTGGGCATTAACATCAATAAGAACCCTTTTGTCGCAATATATGGTTTTTCTATTGACTTACCTGTGCTCGATAAGGTTCAGTCGGAAATAATAGCATTTACGTCTTTATTGGCAAGACGTTGCATATTACTACTGTGGAAGTCTTCAAAACCCCCTTCCATTTCAATGTGGCTCCGAGATGTCATGCATTTTCTTACTATGGAAAAGATAAGATCTACCTTGAAAGACAATACTGCAACATTTTATTCTAAGTGGAATCCTTTCTTTATTTTTTTCAATTCACTTCAGTTTATGCCGGCTGATTGAGGGGATTATTATTTTTCTTTCTTTTATTTTTATTTATTTATTTTTTTTCTTTATTTATTTATTTAGGGGAGGTGGGACAGGGATAGGGGGGAACAAAGTGGTAAAAGGGGAAAGGAATAATGTTGCTGGAGGAGATATTTGGCCTGCCCTGTGGGGCTGGCATTTTCGAAGTGCATATCTTTTTGTTCTTTCTGGTTGTTGTTATATATATGTTTATATATAGTATATAATATATATATATAATTATATATGGTATGTATGATGTGTATATATATATATATATATATATATATATATATATATATATATATATATATATATATATATATATATATATATATTTATTTTATTTTTTTTTATCTGTGTTTTCTCCTTTGGACAGCAACGTTATGTTAATTATTTCTTTTGTTGGTGTATAGAAATGCATCCAATAAAAAAAAAACAACAAAAAAAAAACATTGCAGAAATGCACCAATATTTCATCAAACGTTGCTCACACAAACTACACCTGTTTCACAGAATGGCACATATCTAGTTACAGTTTCTCTCAGTGGCTTTGGTGGATTTCTCGTATCTTAATAAACATTTGAACAACAGCCAGATTTCCAGGCTGGTATATCAGACTTGAATCCTTCGCCCAATCACAGTCAGGAAGATGACTCAGGGACTTGACATTCTGATGACACCAATGCTTACTTTTAGGACATGGGGAAAGTTATGAGCTTCTGCTGGTAATTCATACCAACTGCACCACACAATGGATTAGCAGCAAAATCTTATGGCTTCCTCTAAAACTTTAGTTCCTGTCCCAAAAGTAAGTGTCATCAGTGTCATCGTCAATGTCATCAAAAGAGCAGGTCCTTGTGTTATTAGTTACAAACATTTATTTATTTATTTATTCATTATCTTAACCGCTCAGCTTCCTGGGTCGCAGAGCCTATCCCAGTGCTTATTGGGCCGAAGGCAGGAAACACCCTGGACCAGGCCAGGCCATCGTAGAGCATCATATGTAAGTGGAATGTAGTATCTGGGATGGGCCTGATTGCATGCATTTGGACTGTGGGAGGAAACCATCGTAGATATGGGGAGAACATAGAACTTCACACGGAAAGGACTTTAAACCTGGGCCTTCATTGCAGTGAGGTGACAGCGCTAGCCACTGCACCTAATTCTAAACCACGTAGATAAAATGCTTGGCTATGTTGTCAGCAACTCAGTACTCTGTAAGTATTTTCTGATGGCTAAGGTTTTAATGACAATAACACAGCTGCTACTTTTCAGTGTGCCATATCTTAATGTCAACCGTACAAAGCTACACATTACTGTATGTTGGTGATTAACTGACTGGACAGAATTCAGATTCATGCTCTTACTGTTTGTACTGTACTTCATTGACAGTCCCTGTCACAAAAGAAAGACAAAACTGAAAAGTACACAATCAGAAATGTAAACATTTACAGCAGTCTTTTTACACCTCCGTACGTTCCTGTCTGTCAGGCCATCCGCTCACAGCCGATATCTTTCCTTGCAATGCAGCATGGAACGAATCATTTGCAATGTCTTATTCAGCCTCTGCAGCCATCTGCAGCCATCTCCTCTAATGCTTCATCCATGACAGCCTGATGACACAGTCATCTGAGTCTGAGGCTGGCGAAAGTAACCCTTCCACCTCCATGAAGAGTGCGTAAATGGGTTAGAATGAGGGCTACAGTGGGAAAAAAACCCACCAGCCTCCTGTAGTGACTCACAAGCCATTCCTTGATCGCAAATGAGACCGATGTAGCTGTATGGCCCTATAATATAATATATATATATATATATATATATATATATATATATATATATATATATACGCACTGTACATATGTACACAAGTACATGTTACACTATATCGTTGCTATCCAACAAAAAACATGAAACCATTTTTGTTGATTTACATTTTTCGACATGAAAAAAAAATGGTTCCGTTGACGGACATTCAAAATAAAGACAGTTTTTGGCCTCTGTTATAAAGTGGCAATTTTGAGTTCTTCTTCCAACATTCGGATCCACCCGAGAACCAGCCTCAGTCATTGTAGGGCCATAATTGATAACATGATCCACAATTGCAGCCCTAAATTCCTCTGGAACCTAATCCTCTGTTTTGCCTCCTTACCCTACCACCACGCATCCTCACTCCTCTTCTTCATTAAGGCTGTTGACCATGGTCATTTCCTTGTTGCTCCTCCACTGTCACACTGTTCATGAGATGCTACTCTGAGATATTTTAAAGAACTGGTTGATTGTTGATCCCCTTCATCAGTAAATGTTCTAACATTTATTAAAAACTGTCTAAGAGAAATGTATAATCAGTCAATCAACCTTCAATTTAACTCGGAAGTACATTGAGGGTAACCTTCATTTTTAATGTAGCCGAGCATTTACAAGAACAGGGATTGACGTGACAAAGAAAATAAAAACAAAATGTAATCATTATAAATTAAAACAGCTGAAAAGAAAGTAGCTAATACACATTAAAAGAAAATGTAAAAATAACAGTGAATATAAAAATAATAATAATAATGATAAAAATAGATAAAAAATAAATGTTTTAAAAGATTTAATTAGTAAGAAATTAAGATAAAAGGGGGTAAGACATTAATAATAATAAATAAAAAGTAAAATACTTTATAAGAAGAAAAACATGCTGAAACTAACTTTAAAATAGTGGTCACTATTGAAACTATCACTAAACTAAAACTAACTTTAAAATATTTAGAACAGTGGTCAGCTTTTCTTCACCACATTAAACGAACACCTGTCCTCCTTCAGATTTTGAATGGTCAGGACACCCCCGAACGAGCCACACTATTCAGTAGGCCTTACTGTGTCTGTGGGTTGCCAGCTATTTAACACTAGGATCAAATCACACTTATAAGATTAATTGTTCCTGTCTTCAAACTGTTTCTGTGGCCACGGTACATTTAGAAAGCAGTCCAAACATGAATGCATCCTGCAGCTGTATCATTTCCAGCCGCACTGCACTTTCAAACCAGGTGGATTAATCGGGGCAACAGCAGTGTATCTGGTTGCTGCACCTCCCACTACTATATGCAGTGTCACTGTTTCAGCTGTTTTCAGACCAGCTTTGCACTAGGTTTTTGGGGGGGGGCACAAAGTCATGCACACACTCTTACACCTACGGGCAATTTAGAGTGACCGATCAACCTAACATGCATGTGTTTGTGCTTAAGTGGGTTTCCTTCAGGTGCTATGGTTTCCTTTTAGAGTCCAACCACATGTATGTTAGGGGGATCGCTCACTCTAAATTGCCCACAGGTGTGAGTGTGTGTATAAGTTTGTGTTGACCATGCAATGGACTGGCGACCTGTTCATGGGGTACCCCGCCCTCACACTGGTGAACATCTGAATCTTCTTGAAAGCAGTTAGTCATAAAAGTCATTAGGTTCGCCCAGGTTACACATGATGTTAAGATATTTTGTGCCGTGTCATATTTTGTTTTATAAGACTGACCCACAAGTATATATATATATAGGAAAAATCAAGACACTCTACATTTATTTAATTCACTTTAATCATCTTTATATTGGTACAACAAAGATGAACTGTACTACAGCCTCTACTCAGGATGTCAAAATAATAGAGGTGACCAGTAGGGGTCACTAGAGAGACATTTCCTGACAAGAGGAAGCGGTCTAAAAATAAGTGATATAAAAAGAAGCAGAGCAAAGTTCATATCAGCGTTGGTTTTCTTTTCTCAAGAAGCTTTTGGAGAGTAAAGGGTTCTTATTTGATGCAGAACTTGCAATGTTGTTAAACAGCTGTTAATACTGACATTAAGGAGGGACAGCACGACTTTCTGGCCTCGATTTGTTGTCCCCTATTGTTTGTAGTATGAATTCCACAAGTTCCATTATCTTACACATTGCTTCTTCAAGAGTACATGAGGCTGGAGTTGGGGGGGTTTCCTAACCCAGGGACACCATATTCTGTTCTTGCATGTAAACAGGAGGCTATGATGTTCACAAAGCAAAGTTAAAGGACTATATTAACTAAATAATAACTATGTTAAGATCTGTATGCCAGTAAGTTTCAGAGCTGATTTTAAAGTATTGCAACTTGTTTTTATAACACTTAGTGGTTAAAATGGCATCTGTCATCTAGAAACTATACAACCTCAATATTGTAGTGGCCTCTCTCAGGCTCTCAGGCTGGTTTGGCTGTGGACATGTAGAAGGTGGGGCCACACACAGATCCTTGCAAGAACAGTGTGCACTTACTGATAACTATTCATATACTCTTTTATTTGTTTTTGTTTTTATGTAAATTACTTTGTGTATGAAATGTTTTGCATTAAAAAACGTTCTATGTGTAACATAAAAAACTTGCTATGTGTTACATTCCGCATGACCGCAGAGCTCAATATGCATGCATGCCCTCCAACTCTGCACTGTGCTGTATTAGTAAATCACTAATTTCAAAACTATTTAATCCATTTAATTTGAATAAATGGCGTACTTACATACAGTTATAAGTTAAGTTTGAAGCTCTCTATACCAATATCCATTTTATGAAATGTGAGACTGTATTTGTGCTGGAAGTGGGCTGATACTCAGTTAAGTAAAGGCTTTGACCAGTGCTGGAAATGGGCTGATACTCAGTTAAGTAATGGCTTTGACCAGTGCTGGAAGTGGACTGATACTCAGTTAAGTAAAGGCTTTGACCAGTGCTGAACGTGGGCTGATACTCAGTTAAGTAATGGCTTTGACCAGTGCTGGAAGTGAGCTGGCACTCAGTTGAGTAATGGCTTTGACCAGTGCTGGAAGTGGGCTGATACTCAGTTAAGTAATGGCTTTGACCAGTGCTGGAGGTGGGCTGATACTCAGTTAAGTAATGGCCGGTGCTCAGTTAAGTAATGGCTTTGACCAATCCTGTAAGTGGGCCGGTACTCAGTTAAGTAATGGTCAGTTAACTATAACCAGTGCTGGAAGTGGGTGATGATCAGTTAAGTTAGTTGCTGTTACAAGTTCTGACAGAGGATGGTACTCAGTTGAGTAATGGCTATGACCAGTGCTGGAGATGGGTGGTACTCAGTTAAGTAATGGCTATGACCAGTGCTGGAAGTGGGCTGGTATTCAGTTAAGTAATGGCTATGACCAGAGCTGGAAGTGGGCTGGTACTCAGTTAAGTAATGGCTATGACCAGAGCTGGAAGTGGGCTGGTACTCAGTTAAGTAATGGCTATAACCAGTGCTGGAAGTGGGCTGGTACTCAGTTAAGTAATGGCTATAACCAGTGCTGAAAGTGGGGTAGTACTCAGGTAAGTAATGGCTATAACCAGTGCTGGAGATGGATGGGTATTCAGTTAAGTAATGACTTTGACCAGTGCTGGACCTCACAACTGCTCTTGTGGATGAATGCATAGAGTGGAAGCTGTTACAGCTGCAAAAAGGGAGACCACCTCAATATTAATGCATATAGATTAAGAAGATGTTATAAAATCTCTTGTAAGTGTAATGTGTAGGCGTCCCAATACTTTTGTCCATATAGTGTATATGTGATAAAAGAGCATTTGGTTGAAATGCTATGCTTCCTGTGTCTTTTTCTGTATGCCGATGCTACAATGTTGTTTTTTTAGGTCATTCAGGACTGGTCAGCTAGCAGTGGTTAATATTAGAACCAAGCGATGATGCCAGATGATGCCCCAAATAGACGCTTCAGACTAAAGACACTTTTTGTACAGATTATGCACTTACTGATAAATATTCATATGTTCTTTCATTTATAGCACATCTGTTTATTTTATGTAAATTACTTTGTGTATGAAATGTGTTGCATTAAAAAACTTGCTAACAGAAGGTGTTGGTCTGCATGACCGCAGAGCTCAATATGCATGCATGCCCTCCAACTCTGCACTGTGCTGTATTAGATAATCACTCATTTCAAAACTATTTAATCCTTTTCAATTGCGTACTTACATACAGTTATAAGTTACGTTTGAAGCTCTTTATAACAATATCCATTTTATGAATATATAAATTTCAGGATTGTATTAGTTTGCATTAGTTAAGTTCTGTTAAATAAATGGGTTAAATGAATAGAGAGTTTATTGTTGCTGATAACTCTTTGGTGGTGTAGCACTGTCGCCCCACAGCAAGACGATCCAGGTTCGATTTCTGGCCCAGGCCAAAAATGGGAGGCCGCTCTACGACACCATGCCAAACCTTGGCATACAAACGACGCTAAATCAGAAGGTGTTCCAGTTGTCAAGGAACTGTGTGAGGATGGCAGACGAAGATATGGCTGGTCAACGGAATGCCTAGTTTCCCTGGCACACGTACCCTGGCAATATAGTCAGAGACAACAGGCTGTATTATGGGACCAACAGGCAGAGTGAAGTCCACAAATTGCTGGTAGTCGCCTGAACCTCACTAAACACCACCTTTTTGAAATCCACTTGGCAATACCCTAGGCCGTATACGAGCCTGTTTCTTGTGGCCCTCTATTACTTCAGAGGTAAAAAAGCTTTTGTCAGATGCCAGCTAACCTCCCCATAAAAGCCCCCGGCCACTTCTCTTGAGCAGCTCTTGATCGTTTGCCGTAAGTACACTCTTGTCATCAAACCACACAGCATCATGAAGCAGCTCCCCTGCAGTAGGCAACCTCCAGCGCTACTGCATGTGAAACTTCTTTGTGGCTGTCACCTCCACCTCACTACTTAAACTGTTCTGCCTTCCCTCCCTTCTTGTTCTTTCTCTCTCTCATATTCACCTATACATTTCTTCCCCATCTCTAGACACCTATACATATACACTGAGTAAATACATTTGCCTGCTAGGCGGTTTATCTGCCTCTCTGTGTCTGTCATGGCCCATGTTGCTCTCTGGCACAACAGCACCCCACAATAGTATTAAAGTATTTCCCTGCTGATTTTCCTATTTTAGTCTTATCTGCCTTGGTCTGTTTTTCACTGGTTAGATTCCTGGTTCTTACCCTGTTTGTCTGTTCATGGAATTCTAAGTCAGCAGTGCTGATTTTTGGAAATGCCCCTTTAATAAAAGGTGGCTAATTTATTATTTATAGGTTATAGGAGCGAAACCTAACTCCCTAATACAGAGCTGTTACAGGGCAAAGTTAATGCTACCTAAGCACGGTGGAGTCAATTTCAACTTCCTGTCCAAACCACATGTCAAGTCAAATTTAAAAATAGTTTGGGCCAAAGCTGGAAACCAACTTACCACCCACAGTGCATTCTAATATTAATACAGGAAAACCAGTCGTTTTGCTAGATGTGTTTACAAAAGAATATCTTGTGACTGAGGAGCGAATTCAATAATGTTACAGCCCTCGTGCTATCTCAGCATCAAACATTTACACTCGATGTGGAGGGACTCTACAAAGAAATGGATAAGATTGACAAAATATATGCAAACTCAACACACAATAGATGTGATTTTAACAGCCGTAAAAATTCATATGAAGATATCTACTCAAATGAAGTTCAGAGCTCAAAGCCTGGTGTGACCAAAACCCCTAAGGAAACTGGGACCTCAGGTATGCTTTTACATGTGCTATTGCAGCTAATGGCTCCCCTATTGTACATTTGTGGCCAAAAGTTTTGAGAATGGTACAAATGTTGATTTTCACAAAGTTTGCTGCCTCAGTTGTCAGATGTTTATATGATATATTTATTGACAAATACATCCAGTTTAAGCCAAGACTTAATATTACAGTATTTTAGTGTTGACACTTCTTCTTTAAGACTTCTGCAATTCACCTCGGCATGCTGGATATCAGCTCCTAGGCAAAATCTTGAATGATGGCGACCCATTCTTGCCTAATCAGTGATTGGAGTTGATCACAGTTTTTGGGTTTTTGTTTGTCCACCCTCTTTTGAGGACTGACCACAGGTTCTCAGTGCAAGAGATCTGGGGACTTGGACCCATAATTTCAGTGTTTTGTTCACCGCACTCGGAGGATGTTTTGATACCTTTCCTTGATACCTTCATGGCGGTGTTCTTCAGCAAAACTTTGAGTGAACCCGAATGAGAAGCAACCCCGCACAGGAATGGTCTGAAGGGACTGAAAACTGAAGGGAGCGTCATCAGAGAAAATAACTTCACCCCAGTCCTCTGAGGTCCGATTCCTATACTTCCTGCAGAATGTCAGTCTGTCCTTGATGTTCTTCTTGGAGAGAAGTGTCTTCTTTGTTCCCCTTCTTGACACCAAGCCATCCTCTGAAAGCTTTCTTCTCACTGTGCGTGCAGATGCACTTACACCTGCCCTCCGCCATTCCTTGTAGCTTCAACCTCTTTAGGAGTGGGTCCTGATGCTTACTTGACTTTCTTGGGTGCCCAGAAGCCTTTTTTACTGCAATTGAACCACTCTTCTTCAAGTTCTTGATGATTTGATAATTTTTTGATTGGGGTGTTGTCTTACCAGCAGCAATGAACTTGCCTGTGAAACCCTTTTGATGGAATGCAACAATGATTGCACTCGTTTCCTCGAAAGTAACCATAGTTAACAGAAAAACATTGTAAAGTACCACTATCCTTTTGAAGCAACCAGTCTTGTCCTCATTAACCTTTTCTCCTGAGCTAACGAGACAATCGCTGAAATGATGTTTGCAGGCCAGTCTGTAGGGCTGAAGTGCAGTAATTTTTGTGTGAGGTTGTTTTTCATGGCAGGGAATGACTCTTTGCAATTACCTGCAATTAATCTGATCACACGTTACAATCTAGAGTTAATACAAACTGCCACCATAAGAACTGAGGCAGCAAACTTTGTGAAATCCAAAATTTGTACCATTCTCAAAACTTTTGGCTATGACTGTCAGCCTGAAACAGCTCATACAGTGTAGATAATTATATGTATGTATTTTTTTTTAATGAATTGTTTCAGGAACGAGCGCTGCAAAGAACAGATGCTACAGACTGGCTACAGTGTGCCTGGGGCTGCTGTGTGTTCTCCTGTTGGCTGCAGTCGCACTGCTGTGGATCAAGTTCTACCACGTAGTGGCAGAAAAAGACCAAGAGATAGACCAGTTACAGGCCAGTAACACCAATCTGACATAAAGAGAGAGACCAGTTACAGGCCAGTAACACCAATCTGACTAAAGAGAGAGACCAGTTACAGACCAGCCTGAATTCTGAGAATAAACAGCTACAGAAGACCCTTTCAAAACTTGGTGAGTGAATATTTATAAATAAAGCCTGTCTTTATAGGCCCGCTGGTAAGGTTCTCATACATCTGTATGGGATCCGGTCTTGTGGTTTGATCCCTTGGGCCAACAGCACACAACTGAAGTGACCTTGAGCAAGACACCTAACCCCCAACTGCTCCCCGGGCACCGTGTATATGGCTGCCCCCCACTCCGGACAAGTGTGCTCACTGCCCTATAGTATGTGTGTTCGCTAGCATGTGCATATTTACATGGCTTTACATGGTGACTCGCAGCAGCGCATTGAAAAAATATCATATGTAGTGCAGTTGGATTTTAACTTCTCAAACTTCAGCTCACTGTACAAAAGCTTTACAATGACAACATGCTGTGTACTACTTTACTATTTTTTTTTCACTAGTCAATTTTATCAGCGCCATCAATTGCAGACTATATCTCTGTCATTTGTGGATGTTATTATTATTATTATTATTATTATTATTATTATTATTATAGGTATTATTTGCTGAATACAGAACTTTTGTATAAATCTTTTTGTTCATCCCTTTAAAGAGGAGAGCGGCAAACAGGGATGGATCTACTTCAACTGTAGTTTGTATTACATCTTAACTGAGAAGAAGAGCTGGAGTGAGAGCAGAGAAGACTGCAGGAAGAGAGAAGCTGACCTGCTGATCATAAACAGCAGAGAGGAACGGGTGAGAGAGAGAGAGAGAGAGAGAGAGAGAGAGAGAGAGAGAGGGAAAACCATTAAGCTTCAGTATATATTGACTCTGTGCTATCACACTGAAAGGAATTCATTGCTGGAGGGTTTGAGGGTGCTGAAGCTTGGATTGGTCTCACAGACAGTAAAACTGAGAAGGAATGGAAATGGGTAGATGGCTCAGCGCTGACCACTAGGTAAGTAATCACTGAATAGAGCCAAATAAAATGTCTAAATTCAAAATATAGTTAAAATAAGAAAATGTTTTTTCTGAACTGGGGTTGTAGACATTGTCATTGTCAGTGGAAGGAAACAGGGTGAGATCTGATTTTTTTGCTTTCAGGTTCTGGTGGGCTGGAGAACCTAATGATTATGAAGGAAAGGAGGACTGTGCTGTAACTGGCTACAAACGTGGCAATGCAACAAGCTGGGCTGATTTCTTCTGTAACGAGTACAAAGCCAATGGGATTTGTGAGAGATTGTTTTAATTCTACAGCAGGCAGTGTGTGCTACAAACAGAAATATTTGTGTTTAAACTTGTAATACAACCAAATATTTTTATCTGTTAACATGTTTCAGTTATTAAAGCTTTACAGTAATTCAGGAGATTTTTTGGTTCATTGACTTTTAAACTGGGAAAAAAGCCAATTGCGCACAGTACTGAAAATGGACTGGTTCAATCCACTTCAGGTTTGCCATTGAAGTTAGTTCTATTAGTCTCACAGAGCAACTATGGTAAAACCTATGAACACTGTGTTACGAATCGTATGCTGTGAATAAGAAACCAAACAAATAAGAAGCTGTAAATAAAGAGCCAAAGCAATCACATGCTAGCCTAACTGGGACCTACAATTGTAACCCAAATGAGGCCCACAAACTGACCCAACTGGGACCCATGGCTGTAGTCTTAATATGTAGCCAAACTTATAACTCAACTGGGGCCCATGTATTACCAATCAAAACTCCACCAAACTGGTGTAAAACATTCTCAGCACTTCAGACTGGAAAAGAATAAATGCTTAAAAAGCTACTCGCTTTAAAAAATACATTTTATCGCCTATGTAGGACTGTGTACTTATTTGTTGCAGTTTAATTTGGTTAAATTAATGATTAATACATTATTTAGCTAAAAAAAATAGGAGGGTGCTCTGATTGGTGCTGGTATAACACAGAGTGCAGTTACCACTTGTGCTCTTGAACTGTGCTTGCATGATTCCTGTATTTGTACATGAACAATGTTCCTTTTTCTATTGTTGGGTTTCAGTTTCCTTTACAGCATGAGTTGTATAATATCAAAAAGCAGCAAAGTGTAAAAGCAATGGTGCAATGGTGACCACATAAAAACCAACCACAAACCAGCAAGCACATAGTCTGGTGTCCTAAAGCACACCAAACCCTCAGCTCTAAACTCCTACCACACAAAGCCCTTTGTATCAAGCCTCTCCACAGCAAGCCCTCCGCCTATAGCTCCTTCCACATCAAGCCCTTGGTCCATAGCTCGTACAATACCAAGCCTTCCGCATATAGCTCTTACCACACCAAGCCCTTTAGTCCATAGCTCGTACCACACTGTTTATATGACACCAAGCCCTTCAGTCCATAGATCCTTCCATACCGTTAATATGACACCAAGCCCTTCAGTCCATAGTTCCTACCACACCGTTTATATGACACCAAGCCCTTTAGTCCATAGCTCGTACCACACCGTTTATATGACACCAAGCCCTTCAGTCCATAGATCCTACCATACCGTTTATATGACACCAAGCCCTTTAGTCCATAGTTCCTACCACACCAAGCCCTAAGTCCTTAGTTCATATGACACCAAGCCCTTCAGTCCATAGTTCCTACCATACCGTTTATATGACACCAAGCCCTTCAGTCCATAGCTCGTACCACACCGTTTATATGACACCAAGCCCTTCAGTCCATAGATCCTTCCACACCGTTTATAGATAGATAGATAGATAGATAGATAGATAGATAGATAGATAGATAGATAGATAGATAGATAGATACTTTATTGATCCCGAAGGAAATTTAGCAGCCAATAGCAGTTACAAACACAGTACAAAAAAACAATAAGGTATATAAAAGTTAAATAGTGTTTAAATAGTGTCCAGGAGTGCACATTTACAGGATGTACAGCAAAGTGTCAAATAATGTCCAGGAATGCAAATGTACAGGATGTACAGCAAAGTGTCAAATAGTGTCCAGGAGTGCAAATGTACAGGATGTCTAGTAAAGTGTCAATAGATGTACAGTAATGTGATTACAGTACAAATAAAAATAAACTGTAATTTGAATTAAGGGGCTTGTTCCTCATCTGTCCTCCTTCCTCTTCCGGCTCCACTGGGAGGAGTTGAAGAGTCTGATGGCTCTCGGGACAAAGGATCTCCTGAGCCTGTCAGTAGAGCAGCTCTGTGACAGGAACCTGCCACTGAACTTGCTCCTTTGTTCCATGATGATGGTGTGCAGTGGGTGACCATCATCATCCATGATGGAGAGCAGTTTTGCAGTGTCCTCCTCTCTGCTACCGTAGTCACAGAATCTAGCTCCACACCAACCACGGACCCCGCACGTCTGACCAGCGTGTCCAGACGCATCTCATCTCTCTTTTTCATGCTGATATGACACCAATGACACCAAGCCCTTCAGTCCATAGTTCCTACCACACCAAGCCCTCAGTCCTTAGTTCATATGACACCAAGCCCTTCAGTCCATAGTTCCTACCACACCAAGCCCTCAGTCCTTAGTTCATATGACACCAAGCCCTTCAGTCCATATATCCTTCCACATTATGATCTCACTCTATAAATAAAACCCAGTATTATTTACAGTTCTCATCTAATACCTGCTTTGACTGCTCAGTACTTCATTAAGCTAAATCAAGATTGCTGCTGAAGGAACTGAATACATTCATACAATGTCTGGAGAAATCTGGACCTACACTTTGTTCTTCAAACTGGAGCTCAAGATATTACCTACTTCTTTCAAAATAAGATATTCATGTTACTTTGTATTGTATTTATGCTTATTTACATCTGTTCTAATGATATTAGATGTTCCTACTGGTGAAAATACACTTATTACCAAGATAAAGGCTTTCAAACAATGAAGTTAGCTGCCTAAGACTTTTGCACATTAATGCATATGTACCAAAATGGATTCCTTTATATAAACACACCATAAACACAGCTCAGCAAGAGAGTGTACTTACAGGGTTAATAAAATAAGTGCTTGGTGAAGCGATATGGTTTTGACTTCCTGTGCCGAACTTGTTAGAGCTGAAGAGTGTGGTGGAGTCTGCACATTTTTCATTTAAAAAAGAAACAATTTTAACAAGACCTGGAAACCAAATTTCCGCCAACAATGCATTCAATGAAAATAAACGAAATGGATGATAATGAGGATATATATGAAAACATCACAGACAGTAGATTACCCCATTTCAACAACAGTGGGAATTCATTTAAAAATATCTACACAAATGAAGGTATTCAGGAGACTCCTGTGACCAGAGACCACCACAAGGAAACCACAAGCTCAGGTATGCATACATACATAAGGACAATTGCAGTTTGACATATGGGTCAACCTACGTGTTCTTATAAGAAGCATCCGGACCCCTGCATCGATAGATTGGGAAAGAGGAGCTCAAGATAAATAAAGCACCACATGAAACGTGAATTACACTGAATTCAATTTTTGGCATATCGCAGCTGAAATACTAGGCTGTCGTGTAGAGGAATAAAACTTGAGTAAACAAGCAAGTTCTTTCTTAATACTCTTATATACTCTTTGACGGAGAAGCAACAGCCTTCACTTCTGTTTTTTCTGTCTAATTAATAAAGAGATTCTAACAGAGCAAAACAATCAAAGCTCATGCTTTATAACACATATGAATATGAAGTTTGTACCAAAGTAAATATCAACTAATAATATCCAAAAAGAAATGACTATCAGTTTCATTCTTAATTTATCAAGAGACCAAATGGAAACCAAGAGTGGTGTAAGGAGTGTTTCCCAAGAGTGCTGCCAAAAGTACTAACCTTACTGTCTGAACAGGATGTTGACTGTATACAAACACTGAAATGTCTCCCTACATTCTGCCTAACTGTTACAAATGTGGTTTTGTTAATACGAGTACAACTATCTAAGAATTCTCTCATAGTTTCATTGGTTTATTAAGGTCTTGATTGATAAAGTGCAGCAAGAAGTCTGTCAATAACCATATTTTTGTGACACACTCAAAGTGAATTTACATGCACTTATAGTCCACTTTTAATCAGTTAAATATTCAAATGCATTCAGAATTTGAAAAGGAAATGGGGTGGGAACAAAACTACATTAACTACAACTACATGCATGATAAAAATATAAATAATATTTTAAATTTTATTCATGTTCTATATGATAATACGTTCATATTTTGTCGGCTTGGTTGTCGTGTACTTGTCTTTCTTTAGAGTGAGTTGAACAGATGTAGCACAGTAACACAGTTCATGTGATCGGCTGCTACACAGCGATTTAGAATGAGTTTACTACTTTCTTATAAATTATTTAGTTGTTCTTCACGTATGGTAATTTTACAGGATTACAATTGCATGACTCATTAATTTTTATAAATACAGACTACTTATTAATTTGCAGGATTTTTCTACATGTACATATTGTGCAAATTGGATTAGTTAAGCACCTGCTCCGTCAAATAACACTGAAATGTAATGTGTAGCATGTGTAGAAGTTACAAGTGTAACTTTTCAAAGTTCAAATTGGTCTCCATTAAGTCTGTCTGTGCACGGTAGGCTTCAAATCAGTCATGTCATTATTCTGTGTAGCTCTCTATGTGTGATTGTTAGTTTGTATTGCAGCTTCACCAATGAGCACTGGAGGGAGCAGATGCTGCAGACTGGCTGTAGGGTGTATGGGCCTGCTGTGTGTTCTCCTGCTGACTGCTGTCACACTAATGTGGCTGCAGTTCACTGACTGGTTACATCCCAGTTACACCAACCTGACTATAGAGAGAGACCAGTTACAGATGGAGAGAGATGAACTCCAGGCGAAGCTTACTGAACTGGGTGAGTCAACATTTTCCAATAGAGATACATCAATCAGGAATTTGAATGGTCAAATTGTCCAGTGGCTAATTTCTGGGGCAGTTTTAGAAAGATGGCTGAGAGATCACAAACAAGTGGTATAACTGCTGCAGGAGGCAGGACGGTCAGTGGCCGACAGCGACTAGGCCTCTGAAATCGATCAGATTTCATGGAGCTCCATCCTGTATACCTCTGCGATGAGTTTGGAGTGGGCCTGTAGGAATCAGTGCCCCTTCCATCAAAAGAGTGTCAAGTTCTTTAAAGCCTTTTGTGCACAGTACAATAATGAGCACACAGTACAATAATAAGCACAACACACTATTTGGGCAGAATGGCACTTTTATTAACTGACTTGTGACAAATGATTAAAAGAATACTCTTTGTACAATAATTTAAGAACTATTTACAAGTGAGATATGTCAAGTTGGCCGCTGTAACAGCTGGCGATCTGCTCGTCGGTCAGGCCCACAACGCCCTGCTTCTCCTCCGTCTCTTGACGTCTCCGTTCCGGAGCAGCAGTCCCGGTCCATATACAGGAGCTTGGGCGGAGAAAAGAAAAAATGAACAAAGATGAACTATAAATAAAACATTTCCAGCAAATTCAAGCTTTTTCTTTTTGTTATTTAAGAGACTTACCAAACAGACAGAGTGCGCTGGTTTATCTCGAAGAGCTGAAGCGCTGTAGTTTGCTTCAGCCCCGGGCGCAGCTCCTTGAGATATCTGGCCAGCCTGACCACGCTGTCGTAACCCGGCAGTCCGTCGGGCCCTCTGAACACCTGATGAGAAGGAGAGGGATTAATTCAGTTAAATTCCAGAAATTCATGGCGTTCTCCCTTTTTTTTTCTCCCCTCCATGAATCAGAACTCACTTCGTCATTCACCCCGGATGTCTCAGCCGAATGGAAGAGAAGGACGGGGTCCGCGGGGGCCTCTGCAGGCGGAGAGGGCAAGGCTTCCGTCTCTGCAGGCGGAGAGGGCAAGGCTTCCGCCTTGGCGTGGATGGATGGCAGGCCTTGGTGGGGATCGGCGACTAAAAGCGTCGTCGAGCCGCCGCCTCGTCGAATCCTTCGTCCTCCCACTCAGACTCGTCGTCCGGGATGCCGTCTGGAGCGTCAGGGTCGCGACCGATGTCATCCCTCAGCTCCCAGCACTGCTGCACTACTGAGATACTCCACACCCATCAGCTCCACTGAAATCATAAAGCGATAAAGTTGTTGACAATTGAAGAAGAAAAAAAAACCCCAAAAAAACATGGCTGTCGGTGGTGACGCCCACTGCGAACCGGCGCATCAGGTGCCACATGTCCAGCCTGACTATCAACTCTTCCCACTCGTGGAACATGGCCGCCGCTCTGGACCTCCCCGTTCCGGAGCAGCAGTCCCGGTCCATGTACAGGAGCTTGGGCGGAGGGACTCCGTTGCGATAGCGGGCCATCAAACCCGCGGCCATGGGCAGCAGCCCGTCTCCCTCATGGACCGTGAGCACGGACATGAGCACCTGCCCATGCTTGTTGCCCACATTGGTCGCCCAGGCTGCCGTCCTCGCCGCAGCCCCGGCCAGCTTCTTTGTCACCTTAACACTAAGAAACAAGCACAAAAAAGTTTTTTTCAACACACACACACACGATATAACCAATAAAAAGTTAATATTACCTTCTTTGTTGAATCTATTTTTAGCACACATCCAAAAACTGAGGTGACCCTGGTTTGTGTATTGGGAGTCAGCCAGAGTGAGTAACAAGCAACGTTACATAGGGCCTCTGGCCTCTAACACAGCCACATTCCACAGGCAGTTCAACATGGTGGTATCAGACACATTTCAAGGGGAGTCCAGAAAGTGACCCCAACTCTCACACCCTCGTAAATGCAGTCCTCTCTCAGGCGTAAGCTTACCTGTAGGTGAGGACAGCCAGAAATGGTGCTTCCAGCTCTGTGGAAGCACGACATCCTATGGAAAGAAAAGGCTCCGTCAGCACAGTTTTCTCCTTCTTACGGAGCAACGAAACAACGCCAAGAACAATTGCCTCAGCCCAAAGGCAGCATCAGACAGCAAAGGCAGACTTCCTGGGAGAACGAGACGGGGTCAGCGGAGCAGGCAGTGTGACTGGAGCTGATGGAGGAGCTGTGGACATCAAGAAAGAGAGTCCATTTTTTAAACTGTACAATAAAGTTGTTATTACGCTGATCAGTCTTGTGCTACACCTACTGCTTTCTTAATCACGGCAAAAATAAGTCAATGTATGGAAAGAGTGAGTGAATAAAAAAGGCAAGGCACAAATTAAAGCTTTACGTTAGTTCCATCCAAGGTGACACAGTGCCAACAAGCATGGAGACGAATGATGTTCTGCGTCGCGTTATACCGTAGGGGGAAAAAAGCCCAGAACATGCGTTTCTAGAGTCAACTAAGTCAAAAGCACTGCGAATGGGCTTAATGTTCGACGGGCTGGTCGCAAAACTTGGATTTCTTCTGCATCGTTCTTAAAACAGCTAATAAATACATTGACAGATGACAGTAAGATATGACATGTCTATTGCAGGTTAAAGCTTATTATTTATTCAACTATAATTTAAAACCTTTCAGAAAACACATACGGGGAATATCCATCTCAATGGCACACGCCATCGGCTCATCATCAGTGGGCTCTGACAAACACACACACGCATCATTGAACGTTACTATGCATTATTATTATTTTTAAACTTCACAGGCCAAATTACCAAGTGATTGATTCAAAACTTACCAGGAGCTGTAGGAGACTGCCGCTGGGAGGATCTAGGTTGGTGCCGAGAAGAGGCAGGAACCGACATGGATGGCGAGGGAGAAGAGGAGCCGTGCAGAGTCTGGTCCACGTCCCTCTTCTGGATGTATTTTCTCAGCACGTCCATTTTGGTCCCTGCCTTGCTCGTTTGCCCCCTCAGCCACTGGACGTAGCTGTTTAAGAGACACAGTTAGGAGAATTGATTATGATCAATAGCGTTAATTTAACTCATATAGATGAACCAACAATAACAACAGTGCATTTTCAGCCATCTTTACCTCTTTTTCTCCCTATCAGCAGAATCGTAGAGCTCCTTGAAAGTGCACGTTTTGTGTGCACCAAAGCCCACCAAGCAGCCATCCGCCTGCGTGCTCCGTTGTCTATGCTGCCGTATGGCCTCGGACACCTCAGGATAGGAGCCGGCGTACCTGAGCAGAGCATCCTTGTTGCTCATAAGTGCGGTGTCGCTCAAGTCGCTGGACTCACGCTCCGTCTGGTGCCCAGCCAAGACCATGACAGCGTAGCCCAGGTCGTTCTCCAGGAGCCACCTGAAGTGAAACTGGACAGCGCACTCATTCAGAAATATTTTATTGATCCCGGGGGAAATTGCAGTTATTGCAGTAGCAGACGATTATATAGAAGAATAAACACTCAAATAATAATTTACAACATAAAAGAAATTTGTCATATGTACACATATATAAGTCTTATGATACAATAGAATAATAAAATGTAAAGTGACTGTGGCACATAAGTCTTATGATACAATAGAATAATAATATGTAAAGTGACTGTGGCTATAGTAATATATATATATATAAAGGCTTTTATAGTGATTGGTGAGCCTTGTTAATACCACAGCTCAAAAATATCTAGCAAAAGCTGTGCATACAAGTATACATGCATACATACATACATACATACATACATACATACATTAAAAAAACACGTTTCAACATTTACGTAGCTTTTTCCATGACGGGATTCTAGTGAGATTTAGTAGCTTTGGATAACCAAGACTAGGGGGAACATTTTAGGAATGAAAAAAAGAACTTTTAAGCTGTTTTACCTGAAAATATGTACATACATTACGACGTGCGGCTTTTAATAAAAAAACACAGCGAGCGCCGCAACATATTTCCTTAAGCATTAAAACGCACTCATTCGGATTTTTTTTTATAAAGTAATACTTTTTCAAAAGTAAGCAAAGCTTCCGACTGACCTGTATACTAGCTGAAGTGCAAAACTGAATATTAAAACACTGTCCTCGTCCAACCTCTGCTCAGTCTGGCTCCAAAGCTCTCGACCAATCAGGCAGGGTCGTTGTGAAACAAATCGTTGAAACATTTCGTAAGCAGGTCACCTGACCTACCGGGCCGTACTGGCCCAATCGCGAGTGTGATGACCCTTGCGAATTCCCCAAATGCGGGAGTCTCGACTGCATAATTTCTGGTAGTGGGGGGACTGCGTTCGCGCTCTCCCCTGATCCTTACTCACGTTTAAAAATAGAACGATATAAAAGCTTTGCCCTGGTGGAGCGCACGTTCTTTCAGCTCAGCTCAGTTTCTCTCATAAGCTGTGGCTCTGCTGGCTAGCTAGCAATAGATTCTGTTCATACTGTTATTAAATTATATTGTTTCATAATGCATTTGAGGTGTTTGACCTGAGTTACAAGTTTATTAGTACACTTACTGTTCTTGCTCCTTGACTATGTGGTTAATTAAAGGGTCCATCTCATGAAAAATTGTTGATTGTGCTTTTTAAAATTAGAATTTATTTTAACACAGTACAGTAAAATATAAAAATGTAGCTGTAGTTGTGGAGTTCTTGTGTTCAGGGTCTAGTCAAGTCAAGTTTATTTATATAGTGCTTTTTACGACAATGTTGTCTCAAAGCAGCTTTACAGAGTTTTGAAAACAGTTACAACCTATGAGCAACCAGTGAGCAAGCCAGAGGCAACAGTGGCAAGGAAAAACTCCCTCAGACTGGAGGAAGAAACCTTGGGAGGAACCACACTCACAAGGGGAGACCCATCCTCCTCTGGTCAAACGGTATTTACAATTTGATGAACTAAACTCCAAAGAGCTGGCTGGCTGGCTCTATTGCTAGAGTCGAACCCATGCGGAGACAGATGGTAGGACTGCCGACACTTGCCCTAGTGTGGTCGGACGTTTCTTGCGCTACCTGTTCCAGAGCGGCAGAAACAAGTCGCCAAGCTAAAACGGAATGCGCTCGTCTTTGTTTTTCTCTTGATGCTGGTTGACCAGCCCTCTCGCAGAAGCCTCGACCGGGCACGGCCTGTATAAGGGAGCCCCGCGGGCCCCAGGCAACGTGCTTGCTACGGCAGCACATATACTAAAATTGGATCGATACAGAGAAGATTAGCATGGCCCCTGCGAAAGGATGACACGCAAATCCGTGAAGCGCTCCATATTTTGCGTGCAATCGAGGCGTCCTTGAGGGCCCTCCAAGCCTCGCGCAAGAGCTAGAGGCAGCAAGGGCGTCGCCGGCGGGGCCGTGATGGCCTTAAGCCCCTCCCTGCCTGTGATCTGCCCTTCACCCTCATCCTGAGTGGTGTGCACTCACGAGGGTCCTGCCCAAACGGGCTGTGGAACTCATACTTACCTGGCAGGGGCGATACCATGATCACGAAGGTGGTTCACCAGGGCGAGGATCGGCCATTGCACTTCGGCTGTGCTGACCCTTGCGAATTCCCCAAATGCGGGAATCTCGACTGCATAATTTCTGGTAGTGGGGGACTGCGTTCGCGCTCTCCCCTGATCCTTACTCACGTTTAAAAACAGAACGATATAAAAGCTTTGCCTGGTGGAGCGCACGTTCTTTCAGCTCAGCTCAGTTTCTCTCATAAGCTGTGGCTCTGCTGGCTAGCTAGCAATAGATTCTGTTTATACTGTTATTAAATTATATTGTTTCATAATACATTTGAGGTGTTTGACCTGAGTTACAAGTTTATTAGTACACTTACTGTTCTTGCTCCTTGACTATGTGGTTAATTAAAGGGTCCATCTCATGAAAAATTGTTGATTGTGCTTTTTAAAATTAGAATTTATTTTAACACAGTACAGTAAATATAAAAATGTAGCTGTAGTTGTGGAGTTCTTGTGTTCAGGGTCTAGTCACGTCAAGTTTATTTATATAGTGCTTTTTACGACAATGTTGTCTCAAAGCAGCTTTACAGAGTTTTGAAAACAGTTCCACCCTATGAGCAACCAGTGAGCAAGCCAGAGGCAACAGTGGCAAGGAAAAACTCCCTCAGACTGGAGGAAGAAACCTTGGGAGGAACCACACTCACAAGGGGAGACCCATCCTCCTCTGGTCAAACGGTATTTACAATTTGATGAACTAAACTCCAAAGAGCTGGCTGGCTGGCTCTATTGCTAGAGTCGAACCCATGCGGAGACAGATGGTAGGACTGCCGACACTTGCCCTAGTGTGGTCGGACGTTTCTTGCGCTACCTGTTCCAAAGCGGCAGAAACAAGTCGCCAAGCTAAAACGGAATGCGCTCGTCTTTGTTTTTCTCTTGATGCTGGTTGACCAGCCCTCTCGCAGAAGCCTCGACCGGGCACGGCCTGTATAAGGGAGCCCCGCGGGCCCGGGGCAACGTGCTTGCTACGGCAGCACATATACTAAAATTGGATCGATACAGAGAAGATTAGCATGGCCCTGCGAAAGGATGACACGCAAATCCGTGAAGCGCTCCATATTTTGCGTGCAATCGAGGCGTCCTTGAGGGCCCTCCAAGCCTCGCGCAAGAGCTAGAGGCAGCAAGGGCGTCGCCGGCGGGGCCGTGATGGCCTTAAGCCCCTCCCTGCCTGTGATCTGCCCTTCACCCTCATCCTGAGTGGTGTGCACTCACGAAGGTTCTGCCCAAACGGGCTGTGGAACTCATACTTACCTGGCAGGGGCGATACCATGATCACGAAGGTGGTTCACCCAGGGCGAGGATCGGCCATTGCACTTCGGCTGTGCTGACCCTTGCGAATTCCCCAAATGCGGGAATCTCGACTGCATAATTTCTGGTAGTGGGGGACTGCGTTCGCGCTCTCCCCTGATCTTTACTCACGTTTAAAAACAGAACGATATAAAAGCTTTGCCCTGGTGGAGCGCACGTTCTTTCAGCTCAGCTCAGTTTCTCTCATAAGCTGTGGCTCTGCTGGCTAGCTAGCAATAGATTCTGTTCATACTGTTATTAAATTATATTGTTTCATAATGCATTTGAGGTGTTTGACCTGAGTTACAAGTTTATTAGTACACTTACTGTTCTTGCTCCTTGGCTATGTGGTTAATTAAAGGGTCCATCTCATGAAAAATTGTTGATTGTGCTTTTTAAAATTAGAATTTATTTTAACACAGTACAGTAAAATATAAAAATGTAGCTGTAGTTGTGGAGTTCTTGTGTTCAGGGTCTAGTCACGTCAAGTTTATTTATATAGTGCTTTTTACGACAATGTTGTCTCAAAGCAGCTTTACAGAGTTTTGAAAACAGTTACAACCTATGAGCAACCAGTGAGCAAGCCAGAGGCAACAGTGGCAAGGAAAAACTCCCTCAGACTGGAGGAAGAAACTTGGGAGGAACCAGACTCACAAGGGGAGGACCCATCCTCCTCTGGTCAAACGGTATTTACAATTTGATGAACTAAACTCCAAAGAGCTGGCTGGCTGGCTCTATTGCTAGAGTCGAACCCATGCGGAGACAGATGGTAGGTCTGCCGACACTTGCCCTAGTGGGGTCGGACGTTTCTTGCGCTACCTGTTCCAAAGTGGCAGAAACGAGGCGCCAAGCCAAAACGTAAGGCGCTCGTCTTTGTTTTTCTTTTGACGCTGGTTGACCAACCCTCTCGCAGAAGCCTCGACCGGGCACGGCCTGTATAAGGGAGCCCAGCGGACCCAGGGCAACGTGCTTGTTACGGCAGCACATATACTAAAATTGTATAGGTACAGAGAAGATTAGCATGACTCCTGCGAAAGGATGACACGCAAATCCGTGAAGCGCTCCATATTTTGCGTGCAATCGAGGCGTCCTTGAGGGCCCTCCAAGCCTCGCGCAAAAGCTAGAGGCAGCAAGGGCGTCGCCGGCGGGGCCGTGATGGCCTTAAGCCCCTCCCTGCCTGTGATCTGCCCTTCACCCTCATCCTGAGTGGTGTGCACTCACGAGGGTCCTGCCCAAACGGGCTGTGGAACTCATACTTACCTGGCAGGGGCGATACCATGATCACGAAGGTGGTTCACCCAGGGCGAGGCTCGGCCATTGCACTTCGGCTGTGCTGACCATTGCGAATTCCCCAAATGCGGGAATCTCGACTGCATAATTTCTGGTAGTGGGGGACTGCGTTCGCGCTCTCCCTGATCCTTACTCACGTTTAAAAACAGAACGATATAAAAGCTTTGCCCTGGTGGAGCGCACGTTCTTTCAGCTCAGCTCAGTTTCTCTCATAAGCTGTGGCTCTGCTGGCTAGCTAGCAATAGATTCTGTTCATACTGTTATTAAATTATATTGTTTCATAATGCATTTGAGGTGTTTGACCTGAGTTACAAGTTTATTAGTACACTTACTGTTCTTGCTCCTTGACTATGTGGTTAATTAAAGGGTCCATCTCATGAAAAATTGTTGATTGTGCTTTTTAAAATTAGAATTTATTTTAACACAGTACAGTAAAATACAAAAACGTAGCTGTAGTTGTGGAGTTCTTGTGTTCAGGGTCTAGTCACGTCAAGTTTATTTATATAGTGCTTTTTACGACAATGTTGTCTCAAAGCAGCTTTACAGAGTTTTGAAAACAGTTACAACCTATGAGCAACCAGTGAGCACGCCAGAGGCAACAGTGGCAAGGAAAAACTCCCCTCAGACTGGAGGAAGAAACCTAGGGAGGAACCGACTCACAAGGGGAGACCCATCCTCCTCTGGTCAAACGGTATTTACAATTTGATGAACTAAACTCCAAAGAGCTGGCTGGCTGGCTCTATTGCTAGAGTCGAACCCATGCGGAGACAGATGGTAGGTCTGCCGACACTTGCCCTAGTGGGGTCGGATGTTTCTTGCGCTACCTGTTCCAAAGCGGCAGAAACAAGTCGCCAAGCTAAAACGGTATGCGCTTGTCTTTGTTTTTCTTTTGACGCTGGTTTACCAGCCCTCTCGCAGAAGCCTCGACCGGGCACGGCCTGTATAAGGGAGCCCCGCGGGTACGGCCTGTATAAGGGAGCCCCGCGGGCCCGGGGCAACGTGCTTGCTACGGCAGCACATATACTAAAATTGGATCGATACAGAGAAGATTAGCATGGCCCCTGCGAAAGGATGACACGCAAATCCGTGAAGCGCTCCATATTTTGCGTGCAATCGAGCCGTCCTTGAGGGCCCTCCAAGCATCGCCCAAGAGCTAGAGGCAGCAAGGGCGTCGCCGGCGGGGCCGTGATGGCCTTAAGCCCCTCCCTGCCTGTGATCTGCCCTTCACCCTCATCCTGAGTGGTGTGCACTCACGAGGGTCCTGCCCAAACGGGCTGTGGAAGTCATACTTACCTGGCAGGGGCGATACCATGATCACGAAGGTGGTTCACCAGGGCGAGGCTCGGCCATTGCACTTCGGCTGTGCTGACCCTTGCGAATTCCCCAAATGCGGGAATCTCGACTGCATAATTTCTGGTAGTGGGGGACTGCGTTCGCGCTCTCCCCTGATCTTTACTCACGTTTAAAAACAGAACAATATAAAAGCTTTGCCCTGGTGGAGCGCATGTTCTTTCAGCTCAGCTCAGTTTCTCTCATAAGCTGTGGCTCTGCTGGCTAGCTAGCAATAGATTCTGTTTACACTGTTATTAAATTATATTGTTTCATAATGCATTTGAGGTGTTTGACCTGAGTTACAAGTTTATTAGTACACTTACTGTTCTTGCTCCTTGACTATGTGGTTAATTAAAGGGTCCATCTCATGAAAAATTGTTGATTGTGCTTTTTAAAATTAGAATTTATTGTAACACAGTACAGTAAAATATAAAAATGTAGCTGTAGTTGTGGAGTTCTTGTGTTCAGGGGTCTAGTCAAGTCAAGTTTATTTATATAGTGCTTTTTACGACAATGTTGTCTCAAAGCAGCTTTACAGAGTTTTGAAAACAGTTACAACCTATGAGCAACCAGTGAGCAAGCCAGAGGCAACAGTGGCAAGGAAAAACTCCCTCAGACTGGAGGAAGAAACCTTGGGAGGAACCACACTCACAAGGGGAGACCCATCCTCCTCTGGTCAAACGGTATTTACAATTTGATGAACTAAACTCCACAGAGCTGGCTGGCTGGCTGGCTCTATTGCTAGAGTCGAACCCATGCGGAGACAGATGGTAGGTCTGCCGACACTTGCCCTAGTGGGGTCGGACGTTTCTTGCGCTACCTGTTCCAAAGCGGCAGAAACGAGGCGCCAAGCCAAAACGGAAGGCGCTCGTCTTTGTTTTTCTTTTGACGCTGGTTGACCAGCCCTCTCGCAGAAGCCTCGACCGGGCACGGCCTGTATAAGGGAGCCCTGCGGACCCAGGGCAACGTGCTTGCTACGGCAGCACATATACTAAAATTGTATAGATACAGAGAAGATTAGCATGACCCCTGCGAAAGGATGACACGCAAATCCGTGAAGCGCTCCATATTTTGCGTGCAATCGAGGCGTCCTTGAGGGCCCTCCAAGCCTCGCGCAAGAGCTAGAGGCAGCAAGGGCGTCGCCGGCGGGGCCGTGATGGCCTTAAGCCCCTCCCTGCCTGTGATCTGCCCTTCACCCTCATCCTGAGTGGTGTGCACTCACGAGGGTCCTGCCCAAACAGGCTGTGGAAGTCATACTTACCTGGCAGGGGCGATACCATGATCACGAAGGTGGTTCACCCAGGGTGAGGCTCGGCCATTGCACTTCGGCTGTGCTGACCCTTGCGAATTCCCCAAATGCGGGAATCTCGACTGCATAATTTCTGGTAGTGAGGGACTGCGTTCGCGCTCTCCTCTGATCCTTACTCATGTTTAAAAACAGAACGATATAAAAGCTTTGCCCTGGTGCGCGCGCACGTTCTTTCAGCTCAGCTCAGTTTCTCTCATAAGCTGTGGCTCTGCTGGCTAGCTAGCAATAGATTCTGTTTTATACTGTTATTAAATTATATT